>CAUYLG010070059.1:0-35274 GCA_963573385.1 Cacajao melanocephalus
GCCTTACACTCCAGACTCACCCTAGATCCACATTCCAGACTCACCGCAGACTCACCCCAGCCCCACACTCCAGACTCACTCCAGACTCACCCCAGCCCCGCACTCCAGACTCACCCCAGCCCCACACTCCAGACTCACCCCAGACCCACACACCAGACTCACCCCAGACTCACTGCAGACCCAAACTCCAGAGTCACTGCAGACTCACCGCAGACTCACCGCAGACTCACACTCCAGACTCACACTCTAGACTCACTCCAGCCCCACACTCCAGACTCACCCCAGATCCACATTCCAGACTCACCCCAGACTCACTCCAGACCCATACTCCAGACTCACCCCAGACTCACCCCAGCCCCGCACTCCAGACTCACCCCAGACTCACTCCAGACCTATACTCCAGACTCACCCCAGACTTGCACTCCAGACTCACCCCAGACTCACACTCTAGTCTCACCCCAGACTCACCATAGCCTTACACTCCAGACTCACCCTAGATCCACATTCCAGACTCACCGCAGACTCACCCCAGCCCCACACTCCAGACTCACTCCAGACTCACCCCAGCCCCGCACTCCAGACTCACCCCAGACTCACTCCAGACCCATACTCCAGACTCACTGCAGACTCACTGCAGACTCACAGTCCAGACTCACACTCCAGACTCACCCGAGACTCACCCCAGCCCCACACTCCAGCCTCACCCCAGACTCACTCCAGCCCCGCACTCCAGACTCACCCCAGACTCACTCCAGACCCATACTGCAGACTCACTGCAGACTCACCGCAGACTCACACTCCAGACTCACCCCAGACTCACCGCAGCCCCGCACTCCAGACTCACCCCAGACTCACTCCAGACCTATACTCCAGACTCACTGCAGACTCACAGTCCAGACTCACACTCCAGACTCACCCCAGACTCACTCCAGACCCATACTGCAGACTCACTGCAGACTCACCGCAGACTCACACTCCAGACTCACCCCAGACTCACACACCAGACTCACCCCAGACTCACACAACAGACTCACACCAGACTCACACTCCAGACTCACACCAGACTCACTGCAGCCCCGCACTCCAGACTCACCGCAGACTCACACTCCAGACTCACCCCAGACTCATACTCCAGACTCACCCCAGACTCACTGCAGCCCCACACTCCAGACTCACCCCAGACTCACACTCCAGACTCACCCCAGACTCACCGCAGCCCCGCACTCCAGACTCACCGCAGACTCTCTCCAGACCCATACTCCAGACTCACTGCAGACTCACCCCAGCCCCACACCCCAGACTCACCCCAGCCCCACACCCCAGACTCACTCCAGCCCCACACTCCAGCCCCACATGCTCGCCAGCTCACGTGCTCGCCAGCTCCCGTCCTCGGTGTTTGTCCTGTGCCTCGTTCCGATGCCACCCTGGGTGGAGTGTCGCCCTCCCACCCGTGCCTTCTCCCCACTGCTCACGGTCTCCCTCCTCGTGCTCGTGCAGCGTCCATCCTGCCCACCAGGAGGGGAGTGGTGAGTGGCTGTCCTCGTGTCCTGGGGGTCCTCATCTGCCCGATGTCCTGTCTGCCTGGGACTGCCACCCACGTGTTCACAGATAAGCCAGCCTTCCTCTCTTGAACACCTGCACACTGTCCTTGGGACCTGTGGGGTGTGGCCAGACACCTGGTGGTGGCTGCTGAAGCAGGAGCTGTGGGTGCCCCTAAGCCTGGGGAATGTGTGCTGTGCTGGGGGAGAGCGGTATGAGGGGAAGGAAGGGAGTCACCTGGTGGGCACGGGTCACGCCTCCCACAGAGGCGCCCAGATCAGGGTTGGAGTGGGAAGGCTGATGATTCCAACAGTGAGAGTAGCCTCAGCAGGATGAGACAGGCTAGACTCGAGGTGCTGGGGGTTCCTGAGCGTGTCTGTCCCAAAAAGGACCTGCAGCTGCTGTGTGGAAGAAGGCGGGCGTGTGTAGAGCCCACGAGGACCGGGGCTCTTCCTGCTGAGGTGCTGAGGATTCACTTTTGACCACAGGGAGCCACGCCATCCACGGTGGGGGTCTGCCAGGCTGTGGAATGTAAACCCCAGCTGCCCTGGTCAAACCTGGACTTACTGTAGAGGGGGTGCCACGGAATTCCCATGTGGAGACCCCTGGCTTCATGCCTGTGCACTAGCATTGGAGACGTAACACACATTGGAGATGAAACACTTACATTCCGATTGGAGCACGGTCTCAGACAAGACGGGAGGGGAAGCCCTGCTGCCAAGGGAGGGGCACCCAGGACAGCGCCAGGCCGGCCCAGGAGGGCTGAACAGAGTCCTCTGCGTGGCGGGGGCTGTGCCCCCTGCTGCTGAGGGAGGGCACTCTGGAGAGTGCCAGGCCGGCCAGGAGGGGCTGAAGAGTCCTCTGCGTGGCGGAGGCTGTGCGCCCACCTGTACTGCCTTAGAAATTGGCGTGAGAGGCTGGATGCAGGGCTCTCAACCTGTTATCCCAGCATTCTGGAAGGCTGAGGTGAGTGGATCACTTGAGCCCAGGAGTTTGAGACCAGCCTGGGCAACAAAGTGAGACCCCTTCTCTACAAAATTTTTTTCAAGTTAGCCGGGCGTGGTGGTAGGTGCCTGGGATCCCAGCTAGACGGGCAGCTGAGGTGGGAGGATCGCTTGAGCCTGGGAGGTGGAGGCTACAGTGAGATGTGATCTCACCACTGCACTCCATCCAGTTTGGGCGAGAGAGCGAAACCTGTCTTAAAAAAAATTAAGTTGTGAAACAAAGGTAGAAAATAGAGGAGAAAGCAACATTTGTGGGAGACCCAATGTTTGCCTGCTATGAAGGGGTTTCAGAAAAAAGAAGTCGAAGAAAAGCCTCAAGAAAACAACGAATCTGTGCGGCCGGTGGTCCAGACATGGGGCTGTGGGACAAGTGGCGATCTGTGGCCTCGCCCTGCGCCGTCGGGTCTTGGGCGGCGTAGGGGTGGAGGTGCTGTCTTTGGTCCCTCTGGGGGAGTTGGGGGTCACTGCGGCTGAGGACCACCTGCGTGCTCGCCCTCAGCCTCCCGGTGCCTGGGCTGGGGCAGAGTCCCAGGCCGGCTGCTCTCCTGCCACAGGTTCCACTGCTGGGCACTGAGCACCCGCCCCTGTGCCTGACCACTCGCGGAGCCTTGATGCTATGCCTGGGTTACTTGGGTTTTTTGCTTTCATGTAAGTCATTGGTTGTAACTACTGCAATACTAGCCACAGTGTGTTTATGTATTACTTGGCGCGTATTATTCACTTGCTGTTGGTTTTGACCTGAGGGGTGCCCCGGGAGGGGCTATAGGTGTGCTGTGGGGAGGGGAGGCTTGGCTGTCTGGCATGTGGCCTGGCCCTGCCTGTGTGTGTGTGTCCCTCAGCTCCTCTCCATGGGACAGGCGGGGCAGCCTGGCCCCCTGCCCGGCTGTGGCTGCAGTCCACCTGAGCGTCCGAGCTTTTGGTCTTTGGGAGTTGTTCTGTTCCTAGGATCTCAGAGTGGCCCTGAGCAGTCCATGGTGCAGAGCCACAGTGTAGACTGGAGATGTATCTTGAGTGGTGGCCAGTGCTGGCCCGGCCTCATGGAGGCTGGGGTGCGGGAGGGTGCGTGGGGCCCTTGAGCCAGCACCTTCTGACCAGCAGCCGCTTCCTTCCTCTAAGGACCTCGTGAATATCGAGATGTTCCTGACGGCCAAGGAGGTGGAGGAGTCCCTGGAGCGCCGTGAGACGGCCACCTGCCTGGCCTGGTGCCATGACAACAAGTCCCGGCTCCGGAAGATGAAGGTGCACGGACTCCCGGGTCGGGGTGGGGGTGGGGCGGGGCCTGGGCGGCACCACCTGCCCTGGAGCCAGCTCGCCCTCACCTGGTGGTTCACAGTGGTTTGGTTTTGGTTTGTAAGGTGGGGGTTGGGTTTGGGAGTTCTTTTGGTGGTTGTGTTACACTTTGAGGCTAAAATCTGGAAAAGTGCACTTCATTTGGCATTACAGTTTGCATACCCGTGGCATGAGGCTCAGAGGGTGGGTTACGGGAGGCTGACCACATGCACGCACCGTGTCTGGGGCTGCTGGGCTTGGAGCCGGGAGACGCTTCAGTCCCACTCCATGGGGGCTGCCCTGGGGACTCCCTGCAGTCAGACACAGAAAAGCTGGTTGGGAAGTCATTCTCATCTGCAAGGCTGCAGAGCTCTGGACTGTGGCATTCTTAATGAATACCCGCTTTTCTTTCTTTTCTTGTCTTTTTTTTTTTTTTTTGAGTTGGAGTCTCACTCTGTTGCTAGGCTGGAGTGCAGTGGTGCGATCTTAGCTCACTGCAATCTCCAACTCCCGGGTTCAAGCAATTCTGCTTCAGAGTAGCTGGGATTCCAGGCGTCCGCCCCCACGCCCAGCTAGCTAAATTGTGTGTTTTTAGTAGACATGGAGTTTCACCACGTTGGCCAGGATGTTCTCGATCTCCTGACCTCATGATCTGCCCATCTTGGCCTCCCAAAGTGCTGGGATTACAGGCATGAGCCACCATGCCCGGCCGAATGCCTGCTTTTCTAGAGACCACAAGAGGCTTGAAAAATAGACTCTTAAACGACAGAATTTAACCCAGCTTATTAAAAGGCAGTGTCACCCTAGGGCTTGCAGAAGTGTTTTAACTTAGATTAACAGTCCTGCTTCCCTTAGCAAAACTGTTCTGTTTTCTAAACTGAGTGCTGCTTTAACCCCGCCCTGGCTGAGCTTGGCGGGGTGCACGCTCTGCCACTCAGGGCCACCAAAACAAGCACCCAGCGAAGACGGGACAACACAGTAGAGCGGCCAGTGGCTCCCCTAAAGAGGGTGAGGGTCTTGGTATAGAAACCCTAAAAGGAAAGCCAGATTGGTATGTAACCCGTGGCACCCACACACAGTGGCAACCCCACAGTCCTTCCCAAAGAGCCAGCACACGCCTCATGGTGGGAGCTCCGCCGGGTTGTTTCATGTGGAAGTCAGAGGGAGGATAGGTTCTCGGTGCTGCCAGGGTATTTCTGCAAGCCTTGAGCCCTAATTCCCTACCAGACAGTGTTGCTGGAGGGTGTCGGGGGCTTGCCGTGGGCTCACGACCCATCTGAAGCTGCCGTGGGGGCAGGCAGGGCCAGGACTTGGGGCACTGAATGCGTGCGTGCTTGCTGGATGGGTGTGCCTGGTGTTGGATGAAGTTGAGATTGGGTGGGGCCTGAATCCATGTTTGGGTGCTGTCCAGAAATGCCAGATGGCAGCTGAGCAAAGTGGGGTACACAGCTGTCTGTGCAGACCATGTGGCCAGCCAAGCAAAGTGGGGTGCATGGCTGCCTGTGCAGTCTGCGTGGCCAGCCAGCAAAGCAGGGGTGCACGGCTGTCTATGCAGTCTGCGTGGCCATCTGAGCAAAGCGGGGTACACGCTGTCTGTGCAATCTGCGTGGCCGGCCAGCAAAGCGGGGTATACGCTGTCTGTGCAGTCTGCGTGGCCGGCCAGCAAAGCGGGGTACACTCCGTGCAGTCTGCATGGCCGGCCAGCAAAGCAGGGTACACGCTGTCTGTGCAGTCTGCACAGTCTGCGTGGCGGGCCAGCAAAGCGGGGTACACGCTGTCTGTGCAGTCTGCCTGTGCGTGCTCACGTCATGAGAACCTAGATGGGAAAAAGCTTGAGACCAAGTTTCACCTGGCTGGGAGATGGATTTCACAGTAACAGGCAGGTGAGTGGCCCTGAAGCCAGCTGACACAGTGATTTTTGTGCTACACATCTGTGGGAAAGTCACACAGAGCCATCCATGTGGGCGCCTGGTGCAGAGTGGACACACCTCGTCAGCACTCCACACCGTATGGGACTAGGTAGACTCCGGGTATCTTAGATTTGGGTCTAGGTACCTAAGTTTCACGGCATATACACGCTTACATATTAGTGGACTAATTAAAAGGAACCTACTAGGCTGGGCATGGTGGCTCACACCTGTAATCCCAGCACTTTGGGAGGCTGAGGCAGGCAGATCACCTGAGGTTGGAAGTTCGAGACCAGCCTGACCAACATGGCGAAACCCCATCTCTACTAAAAATACAAAATGAGGTGGGCGTGGTGGTGCATGCCTGTAATCCCAGCTACGCAGGAGGCCGAGACAGAAGAATCACTTGAACCCGGGAGGCGGAGGTTGCAGTGAGCGAAGATTGTGCCATTGCACTCCAGACTGGGCAAGAAGAGTAAAACTCTGTCTCAAAAACAAACAAAAAATAAATAAAGGAACTTACTGGAGCAGAAGGTATCATTAAAACACAGGTTTGAGCTGGGCATGGTGGCTCATGCCTGTAATCCCAGCACTTTGGGAGGCTGAGGTGCACGGATCACGAGGTCAAGAGATTGAGACCATCCTGGCCAACATGGTGAAACCCCATCTCTACTAAAAAATGCAAAAATTAGCTGGGCGTGGTGGCGCGCGCCTGTAGTCCCAGCCACTCGGGAGGCTGAGGCAGGAGAATTGCTTGAACCTGGGAGGCGGAGGTTGCAGTGAGCCGAGATTGCGCCACTGCACTCCAGCCTGGCGCCTGGCAACAGAGTGAGACTCTTGTCTCAAAAAAAAAAACAAAAAACCACACAGGTTTGAGGTGTCCGTTGTGTGAAATGATAACCCAGAGTGAGCTCAGAGTCCTGCCTTTTAGAGCGCCCCTCGGCAGCTGCTTCCTGCCTTTGCACAGAGCCCCAGCACTCACCCGGCCTAGACACAGCAGCTGCTGGGCAGCCCCCGGGAGGCAGGTAGGGCCCTGGTGGGGAGCCTCTGTCTCTTCCTGCTGGTCCTCCGTTTCCCTCCTGCCAAGCTGGCTCTGAAGGGAGCAGAGTGCGTACCAAAGTCTGTCTGCTTATTAGTGGGGTTGGGACTCAGGACTCTGGGGTGACCTTGTGCCTCTCAACTGGTTTGTACCAAGCCTGGCACTCACCACCCAGAGCCTGTGCCACTGTTGGGGTCAGAGATGGTGCCCCTGCCCCAGCTTGGAGCAAGCCTGTGAGCTCTTCGTCCAACCTGCTGACCTGTGTGTCTGAGGGCACAGGGCAGGGGCAGGGGCCGCAAGGGCTGGAGCCGAGACGGCCCCTCAGAAAGGGGCCTGGGAAAAGTTCTGGGCAGTGGAGTGATGAGCTTCGATTTAAATGAAGTCATGGAGTGGATTCATTTGCTTGCCACGTAGCTTTCTGTTCATGCCGTCCTGAGATCTCAGAGTGACAAATGGCGGCCTGAGCCCAAGACTCGCTCCATGTGTTCATGCCCATATCCTGTTTCCGGGGCAAAGCCCGGAACATGTCTTGAAGCCACATGGAAGATCTTACGGTTTAGGCGGCCACGTCACCGCCATAGAATCCGTGTCTCCTGGATGACTTTGGTCAATATTGCTGCTGTCCCCTCCCCAGCCACAAGTCTCAGCCCATGTTGGACTGAGGTTGCTGAGATTTCAGAGTGAGGGTTGGGCTTCCGTGGGGTTTCCTTAGCTGCAGGCGAGAGGCTTGTAGGCAGACACACGTGGGACTTGGTCCTGCAGGAGCTCCCCCAGCCCCCGCCTCACGCATGGCATTGTCTCAACAGCATCCCTGACCTGGCGCCTCTCCCTCGTCTGAACGTCCTGGGAACGCCCTCCCTTCTCGAGAGTCGCCCCTCGGCCTCACAGACACCTAGGACCTCAGTGTCCTGTGGGCCAGGCCTCCGCTCCATGTGCCCGCTGCCTGGGGCCTCGGCACTGGCACTGGCTTCTGCCTGGCATGTTCTTGCTAGGTGTCTGTACAGTTCCTCGTCCATAACCTCCGTGTAGGCACTCCCCACCAGCTGGCCTGGGTCCTGCCTGCTCCAAGCTTGCTTCCCTGCCGCATGCCTCTGTGAGGCAGCACCCAGCACCCCCACCTTTGGTCACTGTCTCCTCCCCACCCCAGGCATCAGCACCCACGTTCTCCCAGAACAAACCCGGGCTCAGGCCAGCACCCAGTCTACACTTGGGACAGATGGGTCCAGAGGCCCTGCAGGAGTATAAAGGAGGAAGCAGCGGCCTCAGGGCAGGACCCAGGAAGCTGCTCTGTCCCTGCAGAGGGGTTGGTGCCTTTATTCCAGCGGCTGCACCTGCTGCTCTGCCCTCCCAGCGTCTCCCAGGCCTATGCTCCTGGGAGCATCTGAGTGTCCCAGCCTTCAGGTTGAAATGCTGGGCGGCTGCACGCCCTACCGCGCCTACGGGAGCAGGGGCAGGACTCACATTCAGAACCCAGTGGTCCCCGGAAAGTGTCTGCTGTGGGTTGAAGTGGCAGCTTCGGCCTCAGCCCTGCCTTTCCGGTGCCTGTGAGAGGGGTTCAGAGCTTTGGATGTGGGGTCTGCTGGTGGACGTGGGGTGCGGCCCCTGGGCTCCTGGGCTCTGTGGGATGCGCTGTCTAAGCCCTCGTCTTGTCTTTGCCCTCAGAGCTGCCTGGAGTTCAGCCTCAGAATCCAGGAGTTCATTGAACTCATCCGGCAGAATAAGAGACTGGACGCCGTGAGGTAGGCATCGCGGGTGTGCGGCTTCTCCAGGGAGGGCAGGAGGTCTGGCTGTGGCCTCTGCCGGCCCTGCCCATCGCAGTCTGGGCCTTGGGACGTCCCCAGGTGTTGAGTCTGACCCCTGCCTGCTCAGGTGGCTGCTTCTCCCGCTGTTCCTGAATGGGGACCTGGGGAGTGAGGCCTGGAGCCCAGCGGGACCCCCACCAAGGTGTAGTCCGAAGTGGGCATCAGACCCCATGGCTGCCAGGGTGACCAGCTCTGGCGTCCTGACCATCCACATAAAACACACGGACCGGGCTCCTGGCACCCCCTTTCCATGTGGGAAAGCGCTGCCAGCCTCTGTGACTTGAGAGTGTCTCTGATGTGTGGTCCTCAGGTAGCCCCAAGCGTCTTGAGGTCATTGAGGGTGGGCGTTGACAGCATATGGTGAGAGCACTTTTGGGTTCCCTGGCCCGTCTCCACCCCAAGCGCAGCGCGTAGTGAGCTGAGGCCGGTGGCGCCCTGGCGTTCAGGCCTCAGGATGGGATTGCTGGCTGTCACTGTGGCTCAGCCCAGTTAGGGTGCATGGTGCCTGCAAAGCAAGAGAGGCCAAATGCTGGCTTCCCACGTGTGACCCAGAGCGAGCATCATCAGGCAGTGGTGGGCGCCTGGGCTGGGCAGGGTCGGCCAGTTCCTGCTCACCCTGTCTTGGGGCAGGGCTGCTCCTTGAGTGCAAGGTCATCTCACTCACTTTTATGGAGGTTCCTGCCCGGCCAAGCCTCGTGGTGACACACGAGTTGGTGTGTGGGCTGTGGGGGGCGCGTGGGCCTGGCCGGCTCTGAGCTCCTGAGTGAGTGCCCAGCAGATGTGTGTTTGCCAGGAGGGGTGCCTGTCTACAAGCGTGGGAACCCAGCTGCAACTCCACATCCACCTGCATCGGGCTGGATGGCCAAGTGTTCCACAGAGAGCCCACTTGGAGTAGTGGTGTCTCATGATGAGGTGCTGAGGGTGCTCCCCAAGACGCACAGCAGAACCAGGGCGAGTCCCTGCCCCTGCGTGGGCCCTGGAGAGGCCCAGGCCCTGCTCTGACTCCTGATGCCTGACCTGGGCCCATGGTCACAGGTCAGGCCTGCAGCTGGGAGCTCATCACCCTTCTGTGCCTGAGAAGGCAAAGTGGGGGTCTCGGGACCCAGCCCAATGGAGATGGGGGTACAGCCTGTGTACCTTCTGGGGGTACAGCCAGGGCGCTAGTCAGGAGGAGGGGCTCCTGCTCTTCTCTGGCCTCCTCCACGTGGCCTTGGTGCCTGTGTCACTGGCCTCTGCCTGGCGCAGCCTGCTTTCCTCCTGAGCCAGCCTCTGTCTCCTTGAGGGCCCCGGCCACTGTCAGCGCAGCAGTCTGAGAACAAAACATGTCCATCTCAGAGTCCCTCTCTGCAGCCCCTGCCGTCACAGGTGTCTTCATCTGGGCGGCGGCTGGCTCCGTGTGGGAACAGTTTGCCTGTGTTACCCCCGCTCTGAGTGGAGTCTGCCCTAGAGACTCTGGAGGCTCCGCCTCATGATCTGGAGCTGAGCTCAGAGCTGCACCCTCCGTGGCCTAGTCAGTTGCAGGGGAGCAGGCAGGTCCCAGGAAGTACGTGTCCTTTCTCCCCACGAAGGCGTGTACTGCCCAAAGCCTTAGCACCCAGCCGGGCAGGCGTGGCAGACATCACCCCAGTGCCTTTTGGGCAGGTGTGGCTGAGCTACACCCTCTGCTGGGGCCATCTTGGGAGCGGGTCTTCAAGTGCCAGGGTCTGGTCAGGAAAGTCCAGCCTCAGCTCTGAGTAGCCCTGGAGCCACCCACAAGGCACCCAGGAGTTGGGCTAGGGTGGCAGGTGGGGCGACGGCAGGACCTTTGTTGGATGAGGGAGTGCGAGTATCTGGCTGGGAGGCCCGAGGGTGGTGTGTGTCACTGAGGCTGGACAAGGGGGAAGGGGAGAAGCCTGGCCACGTGTCTCCTGAGGGCTCCTGGCCGGACCCTCTTGCCTGCTGTCAGGGTCCCAGCCCACGGAAGCTTCCCGTCTACCACTGAACTCGCAGCCCACAGGGTGCTGGAGCATGGGGCACCATCTACAGGGCTTGAGGCCAGCAGCCCAGCCTCTGGGTCCACACCTCGCCCGGGACGGCTGTCCACTGGGGCAGGCGAAGTGGGTGCTGCTGTCTGTGTTACCAGCGCGCTGGGCCAGGCAGGGGCCTTGTTGCTGGGGTGGCTGCAGCTCCACCCTGCCTGGGGCATTTGTGGGTTTGCCAAATGTGAAAGTATGAGCTGCTGATGTTTAATTTTTAACGTTTTTAATTTTTAGTAAATGAGTAAGCAAATCCCTGACCCCAGGCGGCTGGGACGTGGCGTGCGCTTCGGTGGCTTTGTGTGAGCGACGTGTGTTGTCTGTCACACACCCACACCTCAGCCTGGCCAGGCACAGTTTAGGAATGCTGTCTTTCAGGTGTTTGTGCTGTGTGTGTGTGTGTATTTTTTTTTTTTTTTTGAGATGGAGTTTTGCTCTGTTGCCAGGCACAATCTCAGCTCACAGCAACCTCCGCTTCCCGGGTAGCTGGGAATTCTCCTACCTCAGCCTCCTGGGTAGCTGGGAATTCTCCTACCTCAGCCTCCCGAGTAGCTGGGGTTACAGGCATGTGCCACCATGCCTGGCTAATTTTGTATTTTTAGTAGGGATGGGTTTTCGCCATGTTGGCCAGGCTGGTCTCAAACTTCTGACCTCAGATGATCCGCCCACCTTGGCCTCCTAAAGTGCTGAGATTACAGGCACGAGCCACTGCACCTGGCCCGTGTGTTTATATTTTTAAAGAAGAGTTGGATGTTACTGTGTTTCTTATGTTGGCCTCATTGAGTTCCATAAGAAAAGTCTCGGTTTCCTTTCACCTGCTCGCTGTGGACGCGCACCAGGCTGTTCTCCACCGTGTCTGCTCTAAGGGCCCCACGTTCTGGGCTGCAGTGCTGTCTGCCTTGGGGCTGAATGCTGGTATCACATGATGCGAGAAGTGTCAGCCACCACTGTTAGGTTTTCTGTTTTGTCAGGGTTTGTGGATACGGGTCCTGGTGTTCGAGGTGAGGCTGCTTGTTAGCAGGCGGGAGTATCCATCTGGGGTTTGATTGATAGTGAGGTAAGACGCATAAACCACGTCATGGAAATGAGCTCTCGTAGATGGCAACCAAAGACTAAATTCCCCTTTTCAGCAGCTCTGGAGGAGGCGAGATGGCCGGTTGACTGAAACAGCACTGGGGCCGTGTTCTGTGCACGTTTTGGCGTGGGACGAAGGGTGACTCGTCTCCAGAGATGGGATGAGGGTGTTGTGTGGGGCTCTACTGGACTCAGACCCACACCCACCCACACGCTCCCGGCTGGGGATGCACGGGCATTGGAATCTCGGCCAGCCGTCCCCAGCCCCTGCACGTGCGCCCTGTGGGGTCAGCCGTGTGGACTCACCTCTGGCTTGTAGTCCCTGCACACACACTGTGGGGTTGGCTGTGTGGCCTCCCCAGGCTGTGTCCCAAACCTGGATACCCCCCACCCCCTGCTGCCCACGCCCCCTGGTGGTGCTTTCACCACATGGTCACTGTGCTGGCCCTCAAGGGGCTGCTGGGCCACCTCCTGCACCAACTCGGTCTCTGCCACGCACTGCGTCTTCTCCAAGGCCACTGTGAGTGCCCAGCACCTCCTCAGCTAGCTCCATGTTCCTGGGTACATGCCTTGTTCCAGACAGCACAGGGCTGACTCACACGGGGGACTTGCACCCCTGGTTCCCTGCATTGGGGTTGCTTTGGGGAAGGGGCACCAAGGGCTGAGGACGTGGGGTACATAAGGGCCTGTCTAAGGGCCAGGAGGTAGGGGTATGCAAGGGCCCCTCTGAGGGCCAGGACGTGGGGGTGCATAAGGGCCTGTGTGAGGGCCAGGATGTGGGGGTGCATAAGGGCTCACGTGAGGGCCGAGTACGTGAGGGTACACGAGGGCCCATGTGAGGGCTGAGGATATGGGGTGCATAAGAGCCGTGTGAGGGCCAGGATGTGGGGGTGCACAAGGGCCCATGTGATGGTCAGGACGTGGGGGTACATAAGGGCCTGTGTGAGGGCTGAGGACCTGGGGGGTACATAAAAGCCCGTGTGAGGACCAGGATGTGGGGGTGCACAAGGGCCCGTGTGAGGGTCAGGACGTGGGGTACACAAGGGCCCGTGTGAGGGCTGAGGACATGGGAGTGCATAAGGGCCCGTGTGAGGGCCGAGGACGTGGGGTGCAGGCCCTGAGGACAGCCAGAGGGACGGTGATCCTGTGTGGAGGACATGAGAATGGGGGTGCTGGGCAGCTCGAAAGGGACCCGCTGTGCTCTGCTTAGGTTTCTTGGCTGTGCAGCCCCAGGCTGGGCTGGGTTCTGGCCTCTAGTGGGTGTACGCGTCCCGCAGAGTCAGCGCAGGAAAGATCACAGCTGCACGTGGTGTGTGGCACACTCAGGGCTGGGCCAGATCTGCAGAGTACAGCCTGTGGGCTGAGGGAGGCGGCCGTCCTTTGGAAAACCTTCCAAACAGCAAGGACTGCAGTCGGGAAGACTACAGGCTCTTGGTCCGCTCGGGCTGCAGGGCCGAGCATCTGGGGCAGTGGGAGTCCTCAGGGTTTGGGTTCCTTGTAAACCGGAATCGCTTTGGAGAGGGCTCAGGGCAGGTGCCATTTGCAGTTCTGGTGTTTTCTGTGGGTTCCGTGTGTGGCTTGGGTGCCCTGTCCCTGGAGGAAGAAGGGTCTTGTGGCTGCTCCTCCAGCTTCTGGTGAGCCGCATCTCCCACCATTCCAGCCCCACCCAGCAGGTCTGCTTGGAGTGAGATGATTACTTTGTATCTAGACTCAGGCTGTTAGCTCAGATTTTGCAGCTTAAAAATGCAGGCCAGGTGCAATGGCTCATGCCTGTAATCCCAGCACTTTGGGAGGCCGGGGCAGGAGAATGGCTTGAGCCCAGGAGTTGAAGGCCAGCCTGGGCAACACAGTGAGACTCTGTCTCTAATAGGACATTTTTTTACATTAGCGGGGCGTGGTGCCGCACATCTGTGGTCTCAGCTTCTCAGGAGGATTGCCTGAGCCTGGGAGTTCAAGGCTACAGTGAGCTGTGACTGTGTCACTGCACTCCAGCCTGGTGACAGAGTGAGACCCTGTCTCTAAAAATTAAAATGAAAATGCAAACTGAAATGTGCCAAAATGTTGTTTTTCAGACATGCGAGAAAGCACTTCAGCCAAGCAGAAGGGAGCCAGCTAGACGAGGTGCGCCAGGCCATGGGCATGCTGGCTTTCCCCCCTGACACGCACATCTCCCCGTACAAGGTAGGACCTGCGTCCCCGGGGTCCCTGTCATGACAGGGTGGGTGTCCAGGGAGTATCTCTGGTCGGTAGCTGCTTCTACACATGGGTAGGAAGTGAGGGCCCTGTCCTGAGCCACACAGCCTTGTCCAGCCTGCCAAGACAAGCTCTTCTTGCTTTATTCCCATTTTGCTGATAAGAAATTTGAATCAGCACTGTGTGTGGTTGCTCACTCCTATAATCCCAGCACTTTGGGAGGCTGAGGTGGGAGGACTGCTTGAGCCCAGGAGTTTGAGACCAGCCTGGGCAACACAGTGAGACCCCATCTCTACAAAAAAAAATTCTTTTTAATTAGCTGGGCATGGTGGCTGTGGTTGAGCTACCTGGGAGGCTGAGGTGGGAGGATTGCTTGAGCCCAGAAGGTTGAGGCTGCAGTGAGCCGAGATTGTGACACTGCACTCCGGCCTGGGTGACAGAACACGACTCTGTCTCAAAAAAGAAAAAAAAAAGCAATTGAATGAGAAAGGTCCAGGAAGACTTTCATCCTGGACTGTTCAGTTGGACCAAGCATCTCCCCTTTCCCTGGCTCTGCTGTGTCTGCAGTCCCTTAGCTGGGCCCAGCGTCCTCGCCCATTTCCCTGGTTCTGCTGTCTCTGCAGTCTTTTAGTCAGAAGTGAGGCTGCAGCATCCTCCATGCTTCCCTTGCTGATGCTTTGTATTTTGTCTGTAAATGTGGAAGCCTCCAGTCTCCGTGGTCACTGGGGTAGGTGGTGGGGGTTCTGCCATCACTAACCAGGCACCTGTGCCGAGACCTGGCCCCAACCCAGCAGCCGGCTGCTCCCAGGCGAGTGGCTCTGCTCTGCACCCATGCCCTCTCCCATGCCATCCCTGCACTCACCCCCATGCCCTCTCCCATGCCATCCCTGCACTCACCCCTCCCTGCACTCACCCCCATGCCCTCTCCCATGCCTTCCCTGCACTCACCCCCATGCCCTCTCCCATGCCATCCCTGCACTCACCCTCATGCCTTCTCCCATGCCATCCCTGCACTCACCCTCATGCCCTCTCCCATGCCATCCCTGCACTCACCCTCATGCCTTCTCCCATGCCCATCCATGTGCTCACCCTCCTGCCCATCCATGTGCTCATCATGCTGGAAACAGTTTCAGTTTCTGGAAACAGTTTCAGTTTCATGTAGAAGCAGATGAAACCTCCTGGAGTTGACTGTTTGATCCTGGCAGCCAGTGTCTGTCAGAGGCAGGGTTGTTTCCTAGCAGCCCCCATCCACCACCCCATAGGGACTGCAAAGCCCTGGGCAGACCTAGACCTGCTGCCTTCTGAAAGCTGCTGGAAGCCTTCTCAGCCTGACTTCTCCCGACCCTCAGGCATTTGGGACATCTCATAATAAAACATCATCAGGTCACGAGGATCTTCAGGGGTGGAGTCTAAGCCTCCTGGATTGTGAGTTGGCACCTTGTTTCCCTCGCTTGCTTTGGAGAGGCTTTGGTTAGAAATGCGAGAAAGGGTGGCCCATGCTGGGGCTGAGACATCGGCCTAGGCCGGGTGGAGCGCACATCTCTCACTGGACGCAGCCCTGCCAGCCCCAGGGCTCACCAGTCACCAGATTCAGGGGGCAAAATCGTGTCTCCTGGGAGGAAGCCCAGGAAGCCATGCCCTGTTGCCATGGGTCGGGCAAGAAACAGGAGGAAGCGTTTTGTTCAGCGCGTGGCAGAAGCCACCAGAGGCAGCCAGTCCCAGGGAGTGAGGGCGGTGGGAACTGCCCCATCGCAGTGAGGACCATCTGGACTGTGGGCTTCCTCCCCTGTAGACTTTGATTTTTAGACAAAAATGAGATTAAAAGCAAGCTTTTAAAATGCTGGAGTTAAGTGTGGTGTTTACCCTAAACTGAGACTGAGAAGAAGCTCGCACAGACTGACGGGTGACGTCCCCTGATGACCACTCCCCTTCCCTCCCCCTAGCTAGAGGCTGAGTGGCCTTTCTGGGTCAGTGTTAGTTTTTTTCTCCCCTGGGCTCACACATGCTCTCTCTAAGTCTAAACCTGCGGTTATTTAGGGACAGACAGTAATCCGATTTAATTTTCTGTTCTGTGATGCTTTAACCTAGCATGGACTTGCTATGTTCTATTAAATACATGATTTCTCTGAAGTGAGACTTTTGCCTCTGGACTTAATGCTCTGAGGCTCTCTCTGCACTCAGCTGTTCTTCTAGCTCTGTGAGTCCATTTTTTTTTTTTATCACACAGGATCCACACATTCCAGATCATTCGAGTTGATTCACAAACAAGTGAGTGTAGCAGAGTTAAGTCAGCACCAGCCCTACAGCGTGTGGAAATCACAAAGTTCAGTCAGCACCAACTCCACAGTGTGTGGAAATCACAGAGTTAAGTTAGCACTGGCCCCAAGATGTGTTGAAATCAGAGCATTAAGTCAGCACCGGCCCCACGGTGTATGGAAGTCAGAGTTAAGTCAGCACTGACCCCACGGTATGTTGGAATCACAGAGTTAAGTTAGCACCAGCCCCGAGGTGTGTTGAAATCAGAGAGTTAATTCATCACTGGCCCCACGGTGTGTGGAAATCACAGAGTTAAGTCAGTACTGGCCCCTTGGCATGTGGAAATCAGAGAGTTAAGTCAGCACCAGCCACGTGGTGTGTTGAAATCAGAGTTAAGTCAGCACCAACCCAGCAGTGTGTGGAAATCACAGAGTTAAGTTAGCACCAGCCTTGCAGTGTTAAAATCACAGAGTTAACACTGACCCCTTGGTGTGTTGAAATCAGAGGAAATCAGAGTTAAGTCAGCACCAGCCCCACAGTGTATTGAAATCACAGACTTAAGTCATCAACAAACCTGCAGTGTGTTGACATCATAGAGTTAAGTCAGCACCGACCCTGCGGTGTGTTGAAATCATAGAGTTAAGTCAGCACCGACCCCGCGGTGTGTTGAAATCACAGAGTTAAGTTAACATCAACCCCGCATTGTGTTGAAATCACAGAGTTAAGTCGGCACTGATCCTATGGTGTGTTGAAATCACAGAGTTAAGTCAGCACTGGCCCCACAGTGTGTTCAAATCAGAGTTAAGTCAGCACCGACCTGTAGTGTGTTGAAATCAGAGTCAGCACTTGCTCCTTAGCATGTTGAAATCAGAGTTGAGTCAGCACTCGTCCCGCAGCATGTTGAAATCAGAGTTAAGTCAGCACTCATCCCACGGCATGCTGAAATCAGAGTTAAATCAGCACTAGTCCCCCAGTGTGTTGAAATGGGAGTTAAGTCAGCACTCGTCCCGCAGGATAGAGTTAAGTCAGCACTCATCCCGCAGCATGTTGAAATCAGAGTTAAGTCAGCACTCGTCCCGCGGCATGCTGAAATCAGAGTTAAGTCAGCACTAGTCCCCCAGTGTGTTGAAATGGGAGTTAAGTCAGCACTTGTTCCGCAGTATAGAGTTAAGTCAGCACTCATCCCGCAGCATGTTGAAATCAGAGTTAAGTCAGCACTCATCCCCCAGTATGTTGAAATGGGAGTTAAGTCAGCACTCGTCCCGCAGGATAGAGTTAAGTCAGCACTTATCCCGCAGCATGTTGAAATCAGAGTTAAGTCAGCACTCGTCCCGTGGCATGCTGAAATCAGAGTTAAGTCAGCACTAGTCCCCCAGTGTGTTGAAATGGGAGTTAAGTCAGCACTCGTCCCACAGTATAGAGTTAAGTCAGCACTCATCCCGCAGCATGTTGAAATCAGAGTTAAGTCAGCACTCGTCCCCCAGTGTGTTGAAATGGGAGTTAAGTCAGCACTCGTCCCGCAGGATAGAGTTAAGTCAGCACTCATCCTGCAGCATGTTGAAATCAGAGTTAAGTCAGCACTCGTCCCGCGGCATGCTGAAATCAGAGTTAAATCAGCACTAGTCCCCCAGTGTGTTGAAATGGGAGTTAAGTCAGCACTCGTCCCGCAGTATAGAGTTAAGTCAGCACTCATCCTGCAGCATGTTGAAATCAGAGTTAAGTCCGCACTCGTCCCGCGGCATGCTGAAATCAGAGTTAAGTCAGCACTCGTCCCGCAGGGTGTTGAAATCAGAGTTAAGTCAGCACTCACCCTGCAGCGTGTTGAAATCAGTTAAGCCAGCACTCGTCCCACAGCGTGTTTCAGTCAACACTTGGGGGAGTTACGCTTTGTGCTGACCCTCAGTGCAGAGCGTGTGGGTCACTGGGGGATGGCTGCGGGCCGGTGGCACCTGCCCCACCATGGCCCACATTTTTGAGCTGTTTCAGAAACTTCTGTGGGAGCCTCCCCAGCACTCTGTGCCCTGTGTCTTGTAGGACCTCCTGGACCCCGCACGGTGGCGGATGCTGATCCAGCAGTTCCGGTACGATAACTACCGACTGCACCAGCTGGGAAACAACTCCGTGTTCACCCTCACCCTGCAGGCCGGCCTCTCCGCCATCAAGACACCGTATCCTGCCCCATGTGCGCAGTGCGGCTTGGCCTGGGGTTCACGCTTTGGTCACATTTTAACAGGCTGACCCTGCACCTTGCCACCCTTGTGCTTCCACCACAGACAGCCCCAGACTCCCGCATGCTGCACCTGCACAGTGTCTGGACGGGCAGGCCGGGTGGTGTTGAGGGGCCTCGGATGCCTGGCATAGCCTTCACGCTGGAAAGTGGCTCACGTCCTCTCTCTCTCATCGTCTCAGATGTGGCCATGAGCACTGAGCATTGATGTAAAATTACGACGTTCATGTGTTCTGGCAGCTGGGAAGTTAACCCATTCAGAGTAGTTTTCCCATAGTTACCAAGAACCTTCCTTCAGTTAGTCAGGACCCTTGCTGTAGCAGCAAACTGTTTTTGCTTTCACAAAGAAAAATATGGCCGTGCCTTTGGTAGAGAGACAGCTCCCTTCTGCTGAGAGCCGAGATGGACGCCCTGACCGCAGCCGCCTGTGTGCCCCTTACTGCCCAGGTTTGGTAGATCCCCTCAAGTGCAAGACACACTCGTGGCTGGAACTGCCCCTCCTTTCTCCCAGCACACCCCCCAACAGCCCTATTCTGACAGGACCAGCCTGTGACTGGCTCCTGCCCCCCATGACTGATCTGTCCCACCTGTGACTGACTCTGTCCTTGCCTGTGACTGACTGTCCTTGCCTGCAACTGACTCCTTGCTGCCTGCGACTGACTATCCCAGCCTGTAACTGACTCTGGTCCCGCCTGGACTGACTGTCCCACCTTTGACTGACTCTGCCCCTGCCTGTGACTGACTCCATCCCAGCCTGCGACTGACTCCGCCCCAGCCTGCGAGTGACTCCTTCCCGCCTGCGACTGACTCTGTCCCAGCCTGTAACTGTCTTGCTTGTGACTGACTGTCCTTCCTGTGACTGTCTCGTCTGTGACTGACTCGGCCCCACCTGTGACCGGCTGTCCTGCCTGTGCTGACTGTCCACCTGTGACTGACTCCCAGCCTGTGACTGGCCCTGTCTCACTTGTGACTGACTCTCCCAGCCTGTGACTTCCTCTCTCCTGCGACTGACTCTGTCCCTGCCTGTGACTGACTCTGCCCCTGCCTGTGACTATCAGCCTGCACCTGACTCTGCCCTCACCTGTGACTGACTGTCCCTGCCTATGAATGTCTCTCATGTGACCAGACTCAGGCCCAGAGTGTAGTGTTTCAGGACTGTTGCTGGTACCTGGCTGTGCTGGGGTTTGAATGAGATTCAGCACCCCTCCCTTGTCCCCTTTGTGGAACTCAGAGGGGAGGGCTGCTGGGTCGCCCACCGCCTGTTCCTGGGTGCCAGCAGAACATCCCTACTAGGTGGCTCTCGTCTGTCCTGCCTGGAGAGGTTGCATGGGGTGGGAGAGGGTGGGTGGGCTGCGGAGCTGCTGCATGCCTGTGGTCCGGGTGCAGGAGGCCGGGGCGGGAAGGCACAGGCTTCTCCACCCACGCCTCAGTGGGGCTGTTTTGCTGTGGAGGGCAGCACTTCCTTCGCCTCAAAAGATAGCCTGTGTTATCCCCATGGTGCCATTGGCCAGAATGCCATGCAGCCCGGGGCCATGGGCTCGGCTCACCCGGCTGCCCTGGGTGGCCCCCAACCCTTCCTTGACCTGACGCACAGACAGTGCTACAAGGAGGACGGCAGCTCCAAGAGCCCCGACTGCCCCGTGTGCAGCCGCTCCCTCAACAAGCTGGCGCAGCCCCTGCCCATGGCCCACTGTGCCAATTCCCGCCTGGTCTGCAAGATCTCCGGTGACGTGATGAATGAGAACAACCCGCCCATGATGCTGCCCAACGGCTACGTCTACGGCTACAATGTGAGCAGGGCAGGCTGGCCGGGCTGGCACGCGTCTCCATCGGGACGGGGCTGGGGGGCAGGGCAGGGGGGCCCGGCTGGCACGCGTCTCCATCGGGACGGGGCTGGGGGGCAGGGCAGGGGGGCCGGGCTGGCACGCGTCTCCATCGGGACAGGGCTGGGGAGGGCAGGGCAGGGGGACAGGCTGTCACGCGTCTCCATCGGGACGGGGCTGGCGGGGGCAGGGCAGGGGGACAGGCTGTCACGCGTCTCCATCGGGACAGGGCTGTCCTCTCGCCCCACCCTGCTTTAGCTCCATTTGAAACGGATCAAGGGGCAGGAAGGACAGGCGAGCTGGCCCCAGGATTTCTTTGGTGGGGTGCCTTTGGGAAACAACTTTGCCTGAGGGGATGGGTGATTGCCTGGTGGTTCATTATGGGGATTTCTCATGGAAATCTGCATTTACGTTGCATTTGCTTCTTTTAATACATTCCGGTTTTATTTTTCAGTCTCTGCTTTCTATCCGTCAAGATGATAAAGTCGTTTGCCCGAGAACCAAAGAAGTCTTTCACTTCTCACAAGCCGAGAAGGTGTACATCATGTAGGCCCCGCGTCGCCAAGCGCACGCCTCAGGGAGGCTGCAGCAGGTGGGGAGGCCGCGCCTTCCTCCTGCCTGCGCTCCAGCTGGCCGCGGCGCTTCTGTCTCTTGCGACCAAAGATCAGTGAGCAGCGATAAATACTCTTTAGGAAGAGAGGAAATAAGATTTAATAAATTTGTACTTGAAAACAACGTTTTGATTGGTAGGATTTTGTAACATGTCAACCATTTGATGCTTCTGAAAAGTACTTTCAACTTTCGAAGGAAACTTTTCTTTAAAGACTGACCTAAACCCCGAGGGAAACTTTAGAACGTTTCAAAAATAGGAGTCCATGGTTTCCCCGTGTTTTTGGTTTCTTCCCTTCTGCGGACGGTGAGACTTGGAGAACGGGCTGGTCCTTCGCCACCTCCCAGCGCCCCCGGCCCGGCCTGGGAAAGGTGGCGGCGGTGCTGGACTGAGCTGCAGTGACCCGCGATGCCGCGCCATGAGGGACACACAGCTTCCTTTGAGAGCTGCTGCCAAAATGCCGGGCGCCGCTGCCGTGGGGGGCTGGCTTTGAGGACACCTGCCTGCCTTCGGGCCGTGTCCGCGGGACTGTCTGTGTCTGTGCGAGGTTCCATATCACATCCCCGTGTGCCGCCTTACTTCCTGCTTCGAGAATGTATAACGTGGAAATCCACGGGACCAAGTTTCTGTAGATGCCTTGCCGGATGGTTCCATAACTGTAGAGTCGAAATACTATTCATTACGGAAATGAATCGTTCAGTTGAGAGAAGTACTGGTGACGTTTCAAAGCAAATGAACCACCGTAGTTTACACAGAACCATATCGTAGAGGTTTGTAGTTAGCGCTTATTTTTGCATGTTGATGTTGACTAGCTAATAAACTGTAAATGTAAACCATGTGAATAAAGTGGTTTTCTATTTCTCATTTCTGTGTGAGCCAAGGCTGCCGTACGTTTCTGACACCCTTGGGTTGTGTCCTGCCCCTCCCTGGCCCCGGGTAGCACGGCGGGGATGGGTAGCTTCTGTCGCCGCCAGCCACAGGGAGTTGAGAACACACCTGGAGGCCACTCCTGCCCAGACCGCAGCCGGAGCATAGCCCACCTCTTGGAGCGCTGCCCTGAGGCGCGATGGCCCCAGTGACTCGGACGCTGGTTCCTGGGACCTGCACACTGTTGGCTGTTGTGGGTAGGGGCTCAGGCCACCAGCAAGCCCGGGCCTGGGGCTTGGGCTCGGCCTCAGGAGGCCTGCGGACCGTGGCCACTGGCCCTTCCCCCACCGCCCACACCTGTTCTCTCCAGCGCCCCGTCCCAGCTCCTGTGGCCAGCTGGGTGCCCCTTAGCCCATCTCTTCCCTCATGGCGGCCGTCGTGGCCCCTCCACAGCGCCGTGCTGCTGGAACCCAGTGCACTCACGTGCTTTTCTGAGTGCCTGTCCTGGTCAGACCTTGGCCGGAGCAGACACTGTGGGGGCCCTGCTGCACACTCTGCTCCGGTGATGCAGCAGCCCTAGGCTCCACGTCCTCACACGCAGGGGCTTTTCTTGCCTCACCTCCTGTTCTTTCCTTTGTAACTCGAGTAGAACATACTGGAGTGTGCATATTCTAAGTTCACGTAACAAATTTCTGTGGAACCACCACACAGACTGTTCCGGCCCCTGGCCTGTCCTGGTTGATACCCTGGTCGTTCGTCATCCGAGTGGCTCACCCAGTCCCTGAGCTCCATGAACACAGAGCCACGTGGTGTGGGCCACGGCTCAGCATCACCCAGCGGCTCAGCCCGGCATGGCAAAGTCTCACCTACTCACAGGCCTGTGCTACACAGGCAGACCGGCTCCTCCCAGGCTGGCGGGTGTCAGGTGGTGTCCAGGCAAAGCTGCCGTGAACACTGGGATGTGACCCTTGCTGGACACATCATCCTTTTGTGGGAAGATCCCGAGGAGACGGATTGCTGGGTCACGGGTCCGCTCGGCAGACACCAAACATTTGCTAAAGGGGTTCCACCCACTTCTGTCTGATCCACACCCACGCCAGTGAGAGGCACCGTGAGTCTTGAATGTGAGGTGTTTCATTGGTTGGGTTCTCTCGCTGTTCTCTTTCTCAATTGAGGTGAAAATTAAATACATTAAAGTGCACATATACATAAAAGCTACTCAATGAGTCTTAACAAATGTGTGCCTACATGTGACCACCACTGAAGCCCACGTCTGGAATGTCCCTGTGGCCCCAGAAAGCGAGCCCTTGTACCATCTGAGTGATCCACAAGCCCTGCGCACAATCATCGCCCCGATTTTTCACCAGAGGCTAGCCGTGCCTCCACACGTCAGCGCAGGGTGGAGTGCGGACACCAGTGCGCCTAGCTTGTTTCACTCTGCAGACGGCTCGTGAGGCTCATGCCTGCCGCAGGCGTCAGCAGCTCTTCCTCGTGGGTTGCTGAGCAGGAGTGATGGTGACCCACGCGAGCACAGACCACAGTGCATCGATTCCCTTGGTGGACGTCTGGGTTGTTCCCTGATTGGGGCTATGATGAGTAAACCTCTCGCAAACAGTTATGTGCCAGTCTTCTTGCAGACATTTTCATTTCTTTGGGAAGTAATTCCTGCCAAAGACTTTTCCAGAGTTGGTGATGCCGGTTTTCACTCCAGAGGCAGTGTGAGGGTTCAGCGGCCCCAGGTTGCTGCCGACACTTGGCGTGGTCCTGTTAGCCATTCAGGTGAGTGTGCGCTGCTGCCTCAGTGTGGTTTCCTTCACTTTTCTCTGATGCCTGATGTTGACCTCCTGATGTGCTGATCGTGATATATTTGTCTTTTGCTCATTTTAAATTGTGTGATCTTACTGATCTGTAGTTCTTCACATACAAATCCTTTGTGGGATTTGTGTATTTATACTTTACTGACTGCCATTTCATCAGCAGATGTTTTAATTGTAGTGCAGTTCAATGATTTCTTTTGTGACTAATGCTTTTCTGTGTTCTAAAAAACAATCTGCCTCTCCCAGGGTTACAATCATATTCTCTGACATCTTCTAAAAGAGTTTCAGCTATCTTACGTTTAAGTCTGTAACGCGTCTCTAACGCGAGTGTGCTGCGTGAGAAAGAGCTTGAGGATAATTTCCCACCCCATCCCATGTTTATTCTATTGTTCTAACATCATGTGTTGAAAAGACCTCACCCTGTTGAATAATGTTGGCTCTATTAAAAAAAATAATTCCTGGCTGTGTAAGTTGGGATTTACTTCTGGAAACTATCTTCTGTTAAATCGGCCTTTAGGTCTATTTTCATACGGTATCTTGATTATTGCAGTTGGGTTTTTTGTTGTTGTTTTTTCTCCTGTTAATGGCTTTAACAGCAGATCATTGCAGTTTTAAGGCAAATCTTGAACCAGGGAGTCTGAGTCCCCCAGTTCTGCCTTTTTAAAATAGTCTGGATGGTTCTAGGTCCTTTGCACTTCTACGTACATTTTAGAGTCATGTCATCAGTGCCCACCGAACACTTTACAAAGCGTGCTGGGCTTTTCACTGGAGCTGCAGTGAACCCGTTGTCCCTACTTGGGGATGGTATCAGTTGGCTTGGCTGCGGTGACAGACCAAGACTAGGTGGTTTAAACAATGGACATTGATTTCTTCATGGTTCCGGAGGAGATACTGGCAGGTTGGCCCCCAGCGAGGCCCCCTCTCACTCAGAAGCCCCCCTTTCACTCGGAAGCCCCCACTCACTCGGAAGTCCCTCTCACTGTGTCCTCATGTGCACTTGCATGTCAGGCGCCTCTTCATCTCACGAGGACATCAGTCCTGCCACACCAGGGCTGTCCCTAGAATCTCATTGAACGCTCACCTCTTTTAACGGCCTTATCTTCAAATACATTTGTATTGGAGGTCAGAGCTGCAACACAGGAATTTGGGAGGTGGGGGCCGCAATTCAGTCCATAACAGGGACGTAGAAATCCTAACACTGAGTCCTCAGACCCATGAACATGGTATATCTTTCTATGGCTCTACATTCTTCTCTCACCCAAGCTTTATAGTATTGACTGTACATATTTTGTACATATGTTGAACTTTTTAATGATTTTTAATGCTATCATAAATATATTTTAAAATTTCGACCTTCCAATTATTCATTGTTGATATGTGGACATATGCTTGATTTTTGTATATTGATCTTGTACATACTGTGACCTTAGCTAAATTTGTTCATTAGTTCTAGTAGCTCTTTGGTAAATTCTACAGAATTTTCTGTGTGATTATATCATCTACAAGTGAAGACAGTTTTGCCTGTTCCTTTCTCATCTTCATGCCTTCCATTTCTTTGTCTCATGGTGCTGGTGGCAGCGTCTGGTGCAGTGTTAAGTGCAGGAGGGCTGAGAGTGGACATCCTTATTTCTAATGTTCGGCAGAAAGCATTAGGTCGTTCACGATTCAGGATGATGTTTGCTGTAAGTTTTCCTGCAGATGTCCTTTATCAGGCTCAGGAAGTTCCACTCTAGTTTCCTAGGAGTTATGATCATGAATGAATGTTGAATTTTGTTCAATTTTTTTATTCCTATAATAAAATTAGCAAATGATTTTTCTCCTTTCTTCTGTTTATGGAGAATTACATTGATTTTGAATTCCCATTTAGTCACGTTGTTTTTTTTTATACATTGCTGGATTTGACTTGCTGGTACTTTGCTAGGGAGTTTTTGCAATGGTTCATTGGGGTTATTGGTCTGTGATTTTTCTTTTAGTGTTTTTGTCTAGTTTTAGTATCAGGGTTTTCAAAACTCATGAGATAAATTAGAATGTTTTCTCTCCTTGTGTATTTTCTGAAAGAATTTCCTTTTCGTAAGAGATGGTCTTACTCCGTCACCCGGTCTGGAGTACAGCGGCTATTCACTGGAGTGATCACTGCTCACACTTGCAGCCTCCAACTCCAGGCCTCAAGTGATCCTCCTGCCTTGGCCTCCCAAGTAGCTGGGACTCCAGGTGCGTGCCACCCTGCCCAGCTAAATGTTTGATATAATTTAACAGTGAAGCTACCTGGGTTTGCAATTTTCTATGCGGGAAGATTTCTAATTATGAACTCAATTTCTTTACTAGTTCTAAGACTAATTGGGTCTTTTTTCCCTTAAGTCTGTTTTGATAATTTTTGTCATTAAAGAACTTGTTAATTTAATCTAAGTTATAGAATTTCTTGACATAAAGTTGTCCATACCTTATTTTTTTTTAAGTTTATAGGATCTGTAATGATGTCTTTTGCATGTGTGTATGTGTGTGAGAGAGAGAGAGAGAGAGAGAGAGACAGACAGACAGACAGACAGACAGACAGGGTCTCATTCTGTTGCCCAGGCTGGAGTGTAGTGGCGCAACCTTGGCTCACTGCAGCCTTGACCTCCTGGGCCCAAGTAATCCTCCTACCTCAGCCTCCGAAGTAGCGGAGACTACAGGTGCATGCCACCATGACTGGCTAATTTTTCATACATTTTGTGGAGATGGGATTTTGCCATGTTGCCCAGGCTGGTCTTGGCTTCTTGGACTCAAGTGATCCACCCACGCAGGTGGATCTGAGGCTAAGGTGCAAGGATCATTCAAGCCCAGGAATTCAAGCCCCGCCTGAGTAACCGTGAGACCTTGTCTCTACAAAGAATTTGTTTCAATTACCCAGGCATGGTGGTGCACATCTGCAGTCCTAGCTATACAGGGGGCTGAAGTGGGTGGATGGCTTGAGCCGAGGAGTCTGAGGCTGCAGTGACGGGGCTATGATCACACCATTGCCCTCCAGCCTGGCTGACAGAGGGCTGACACACTGAAACCCTGTCTCAAACATGAAAAAGAAAGAAATGATACTCTGCGTGGTTTTAGTCCTTTTAAATTCATGGACACTTGCTCGGTGGCCCAGAATATGAGCTATCTTGGTGAAAGTGGCATGTACACTTAAAAAGAATGTGGGCCAGGTGTGGTGTCTCACGCCTGTCATTCCAGCACTTTGGGAGGACGAGGTGGGCGGATCACCTGAGGTCAGGAGTTCGAGACCAGCCTGGCCAACATGGTGAAACCCTGTCTCTACTAAAAAAATTACAAAAATGAGTCAGGCATGGTGGCAGGCACCTGTAATCCCAGCTACTCGGGAGGCTGAGGCAGGAGAATCACTTGAACCCGGGAGGTAGAGGTTGCAGTGAGCCGAGATCGCGCCTGGGTGACAAAGCAACACGCTGTCTTAAAAAGAAAAAGAAAAAAAAAGGATGCAGAGCCATCAACTGATATAGAGGGCAGTGGGCGGGCAGCTCAGCTGTGCTGTCGAGCCTGAGGGCTGAGAAGACACCCCAGGGCAGTGTTAAGAGACTGGACCTAGCAATTCAGGCATCCCTGGAGACCTGGCTTGGCACAGGTTTACTGGAGGAGGAAGGCGGGGCACGGGGTGAAGACAGTTCTAAGAATGTGGCTGCAAAGGGAAGCAAAAAAAACCACAAAAAACAAAAAACACAACAGGTTGGTGAGAGAAGTTGGATAAAGAGGTTTTGTTAGTATGGGAGAAACTGCACCCTTTCTTTTACGCGACTGAAAATAAATAACAAGAAGAATCATGCTGTAGAAGACAGAGGGAAACTGCTGATGGGTGCCTTGGAGGAAGCTCGGCCCAGGGATTGGGTGCACAGGACAAGGGGCGCTGGGGAAGGGTCTGGCTGCCCGGGCTGCAGCTTCCTCAATGAAGCGAGGCCGGGTGAGGAAGGGGTGAGGCGGGTCAGCGGCTCGGGGCTGGCTGCAAGCAAGGAGCTGGGAGCCGCCGACACCCAGGGGCAGAGGCCGGCGCCGCCGAGAAGCGCGGCGCAGAGAGTCCCTCTTCTCTTCCTTGTCAAAACAATGGCTGCTCTGAGATGTGACTCACATCCTGAAATCCAGCCCGTAAAAACACGATCGACGGGGCTGGGAGCCGCCACCGCTCTAACGCAGGCGCACGCCCATCCCCCTGAAAGGGGAACCCCCTCCCCGCCGCCGCCCGCCCCTGCCCCGCGAGTGGGGTCCGCCCCGCGGCCTCCGGAGCCACGGTCCCCCGAGCCCGGTCTCCAGGTCGCGCCGCAGCGGGCCTCGCACTCCCCTCCGTTCCCGGCTGCAGGACGGACGGCGCCTCTGCTCCTCAGTCCGCTCGGGGCCAGCCGGGCCCAGGAGCACCTGCTGTGCGTCTGGCGCCGAGCTGGGCCCCAAAGGCCCCCGAGCCCGCCCAGGGGTTCCCTTCCCGGGGCCGGAGCACGGAGGCACCGTGGGGTCTAGCGCGCCCTGCGCGGGCCGAGCTCGGGGGCGAAGGCCCGCGCCCTCCCGCCTGGGCAGCCCTCACCTGCCCTCCGCAGGGGAAGGGACCGGGCCGCCAGCATTCGGACAGGCGTGGCCTTGAGGCCGAGACCGGAACTTCCCTTCGGCCTCAGTTTCCCGGACGGCCCCGCCCCCGGCGCCCGCACACGCGGCCCCTTTAAGGACTTGCTGCGCCCTCCCGCCTGTTTTTTCTCGCGCGTCTCCCCTCCCAGGCCGCCCCGCCCTCGCCGGGAGCGCGCCTACGTCACCGCGCAAACTGCGGCCGTGTCTTCGCGCCTGCGCCTCTTGGGCCGGGGTGAGCCATTGGCTGCCGAGCTCAGGGCCCATGGTAGGGGCGGGGCCTTTGCCGGAAAGGGTGGGGCGACGGCGAGAACGGCCGCGTCGAGCGGTAGGTGCAGTCGTCGCCGTGGTGACCTCCGCTCCCGCTCAGGGCCAGCCAATGGCTGTAGAGCTCTTGGGCACCTGACGGGAAGGGCGGGCCCCCCGCCGGAAGGGGCGGGGAGGGGCGGGGCGAGCGGCCGCGTTGTGGTAGGTGCGGCTGTGCCTACGCTGCTGGGCGGGGGTCGCGCCGGCTCAGCACCGGGGGTTCTGTGGGGGCCGGGCAGAGACCTGCGGCCCGGGAGTGTCCGTATTTCCCGTGTCCCCGAGAGCATCGGCGAGGGGCCGCAGGGCGGGCCCTGAGCCGAATGAGAAGCCGGAGCCCCGGAGCACCGCCGAAACCGGGGCGCTCGCCGGGTGCAGCCGTTGTGCCGGGGAGACCCCGCGGCCCCAGTCTCGCGCGGCCCCGCCGGGCCCCTTCTTCCCCCGGGTAGGGCGCAGCTCCGCAGCCTCCGCCCGCGGTCTCGCCTGGCGCTTCCTTCCGGGTCCTCCGGCCTTTTCCTGCCGGTGCTGCAGGCTCTCGTCCCTTCGCACTCTGCACGCCGCTGTGCTCGGGCCTGGGCCTCCGGGCGAGCGGCCTCCGCGCGCGACTTTTATTGGTCTCAGAGTTTCTCGGCTCCTCTTGGCCTCTGCAGCCTTGCTGGAGGCTGCCCTGCGGCGTCTGAGTGAACAGGGGAAACAGCAGCCGTCACGTAGGGGAAACGCTGGTTAGGACCGTGCCATTCGTGCCTGTAACGCACGCCCCTAGTGCAGTGCAGCGTCCCACACGCATGCGATGTAGAGGTCCCGAGTCGAAGGTTCACTTTTAAAACTAATCACCACCGGAAAGGCCTTGCTGGAGTCCCGCTGACCGTCCCCTTGAGTTGTCATATTTCCCAGAGAGGCACCCACCAAGGTAAAGGCAGGCGGACCCCAGCCTCAAGGTCCTCCCGGAACTTCACTTTATAGTGGAGCCCGGTAAACACCTTAGTAACAATTTACGGACGATGATTTAGCGTCTCTGCCTTACTTATTTCTAGATATGGATCAGAAACTTTCAAAGTTGGTAGAAGAGCTCACAACTTCAGGAGAACCCCGACTAAATCCTGAGAAAATGAAGGAACTGAAGAAAATTTGCAAGTATGTCTTAGGATTCAGTAATTCACAGTGACTGACTGGCCCACTGAGCCCAGTACACACCGGGCCGCCTGTCTGCCCCACCTGGGACACACTCAGGACATTTTCTCAGGGCCCTGCAGTGCCCAGCTCTGACGGGTGGTCATGGTCCTAGGGTCAGGGCGTGTGGCGTTGGGAACACATCAGCGCTCTGCAGTTTGTTGCTTCTCTTCGTTCCCGTGTGCGTGGTGTTGAGAACATGATACAGGAGTTGTTGAGTGCACGTACGTGATTTGGAAAGAAACGTACGTCTTTTTCTTTGCTGTTGGACTTCGCAAAGGGAGAAACTAGAGCTTGCTGCTGGGCGAGTTGCTCCATCTGCGTTTACAGTATATCTGTCTGCTCACCTCTCCCTCCAAGGAAAAAGCTGGCCAGGATCTCTGCCGGTCACTCTGAGGCAGCCGGAGATTCATGGGGGAAGCAAAACTTCCCCTCGGAGGCTGGAGCATAAGTTGAGGACACTGATTACCTTGTCTCCTCCGTTTGTAAAACGAGAACTTACAGGTTGTTCATAGTGATGGAGTGTTCACATTTTGATACAAAATTTCAGGTCAGGTTTTGTAGCACGCCCCAGGCAGGCCGAATCCCGGTGCTTTATGTGGGGCCGGGATCTGGGAAGAGGAGCAGTCAGGAGGCACTAGGCCTTCCCTTCCCTTGCTGCAGCAGGAGGCACCCAGCTGAGCAGTGCGTTTTTGTGCCGGGAGGTGTGTGTGTGTGCCAGGCGGTGTGAATTCATGCCAGGAGGTGTGCGTTTGTGCCTGGCGCTGTGTTTTTCTGCCGGGGGCTGTTTGTTCCTGTTGGCCGGTTTGTGTTTCAGGCTTTGTTGTAAGGCCTCAGCTCTGTGAATGCAGCTGCAGATGATGCGGGCAGATAGATGGGCCTCCTTCCAATGAAACTTTGTGAATGGGCACTGTGTTTGAAGTCTGCATCATTTTCATGCATCACCAAGTTATTTTTTGCTTGTTCCAACATTTTTGGCTTGTGGCCCGCACAGAAACAGGCCAGGCCGGGGAGCTAGAGGTGGGCCTTGGGCAGAAGTTTGCAGTCCTGCTCTAGAAAAGGGGTGAAGGAGGATGGGAAGGCAGTGGTGTTCCCTGTCACACGTGTGTGGCATCCCTGCATGGAGAGCCTTCCTCACCCGTCCTCCCTGTTCGGGCGATTGGGTCAGGCCAGCTCATATCCCCAGGTCTTCAGAGGAGCAGCTGAGCCGCACCTACCGCCTGCTGATAGCACAGCTGACCCAGGAGCACGCCGAGATCCGCCTCTCAGCCTTTCAGATTGTGGATGAGCTCTTCGCCAGGTCTCATCACTTCCGGGTGCTGCTTGTTTCCAACTTCCAGGAGTTCCTGGAGCTCACGCTGGGCACGGACCCCGCACAGCCTCTGCCGCCCCCCAGGGAGGCGGCGCAGAGGCTGAGGCAGGCAGCCACGCGGGCCGTGGAAGGGTGGAATGAGAAGTTCGGGGAGGCCTACAAGAAGCTTGCCTTGGGCTACCACTTCTTAAGACACAACAAAAAGGTAGGTGGGTCTGACCATTTTCTTAGAGACTCTGGTTACCCGACAGGAGGAGGGCAGACCGGACAAAGGAGAAGATGCGCTTCCTGTTGGGCCTGGCGTGGCAGGGGCCTGCTTGGCCCTGCCTGGGCACCCAGGCTGCTGGACCATGCACGGGGTGTGGGAGAGTGGAAACAGCTGGGGTCAGGGCCTCCCTGAGAAGGGTGGCGCAGCCCAGAGGAAGAGCAGAAGCTGTATGTGTGGATGAAGCTGAGCTTGCACGTGTAATTTTTTATGTGTGTGTAGGAGACAAAAGCTGAATTCAGCTTTTCAGATGCAGGGTTTGCTATGACAATGGCCTCTGGACTCTGGGACCTGTCCCAACCTTGCACGTGAAGTGTCCACATGGACCCCCCTGTGGGCTCTGGCTGGTGCCTGGCATGATGAAACTCACCAGGTTCTGTCGCTGTGGCCTGAACCCAGCCTTGTTGCTCAGACCCTGCCGTGCCCCTGCCCCACCTGCCACAAAGGCTCATGCCCCCTCAGGGCGATGGCCCAGCCCCGCCAGCTTCCCTGTGTGCCCGTGGAGTGCCCAGTCTCCCGGGGTCATGCTCGGCTTGTTTGAGGCCCCTGGGTCCAGTCAGCAGCCCTCGCCTGCTAATGGAATGGGCACACTGCTCTCCTACCTACGTGGCACTTGGGGTGAGAAGTCTCATTGCCTCTTAAGTTGAGCAGATGTGCTGGCCTTCCCAGGCCTTCCCAGGCAGAGCAGTGTGCATTTTATTTTGTTGTAATGCACTGTGAATGGCTGGGTGTGAGATGCACACCTGTAGTTCCAGTGACTGGAGGCCGGGGCTGGTGGATCACCTGGTCCTGGGAGTTTGAGTCCAGCCTCAGCAACACAGCGAGACCCGCCGTCTCTTAAAAAAAAAAAAACCGAAAAAATTCACTGTGAGCTTAAACACTCTGTAGGCTGCTGGCCACGCGTGGATGCTGGGTCTTCTGTTAGGCCTGCTTGAGCTTTGTTTTCCTCACATTCTTTGTAGATGGCTCCAGTCTTTTTTTTTTTTTTTTTTTTTTTTTTAGATGAAGTCTTGCTCTGTCACCCAGGCTGGAGTGCGATGGCGAGATCTTGGCTCACTGCAACTTCCGCCTCCTGGGTTCAGGCTATTCTTCTGTCTCAGCCTCCTGAGTAGCTGGGATTACAGGCGCCCACACCACGCCCAGCTAACTTTTGTATTTTTAGTAGAGATGGAGTTTCACCATGTTGCTTAGGCTGGTCCCGAACTCCTGACCTTGTGATCTGCCCACCTCGGCCTCCCAAAGTGCTGGCATTACAGGCATGAGCCACCGCACCCGGCCAGCCCTAGTCTTTATTTTCAATTGCTCAGGTGGATTTTCAAGATGGGAATGCTCGAACTCTGACCGAAAGAAAGAGAGAAGAGGAGAAGCGGAAGCACTTGGATAAAATTTACCAGGAAAGAGCCAGCCAGGCAGAGAGGGAGATGCGAGGCAAGTGGCCAGGACGGAGGGAGGGATCCGTGCCCCTGGGGGCTGCCCACGGTCCAGCGGTTCGTCCTCCTGGTCCCAGGGCCCCGGCTGCAGGGGACCCTGGTGTTCAGACAGGCTCGGTGGATATGGTTCGGGTCAGGCTGGGAGGCATTCTCAGCCATAGACCTCGCTCTGTCCCCAGGACCCTGCAGAGGCCTCCCAGGCCGTCCATGCCTCTCCCGCGCCCTCTGGTGGTTATGTTTACTCGCGCTCATTCGCTGCGCAGACCCTCGGGCAGAGATGCCGAGCACAGGCGTGCATGTGGGCAGTGGTCTGAGCCCTGGCCTGGCTGAAGGCCCTGCTGCCTGTTTATCTCATGACTGTCTTGCCCTTGCCAGCCCCTTCCCCAAAATCTCACCGTTTACTTCATGGCAGTCAGCCTTTCTCGTGAGGGGCACCACCGGAGTGTGAGGCGTGGGGTGGCAGGCCCAGGTGCCGCGGCCCTCCTGAGGCGTCTCCTGACGTGGGTGGAGACACAGCCCTGTGTCTTCAGACTGCAGGACTTCAGATCCCTGTGCCTCAGATCCTCCCACTGACAGACTGTGGTCCCCCCACATGGGCCCTGCCACATGCCAATTCTGGGAAACGCAGGCCTCAGAGGAGCCCACAAGGCAGGCAGGCAGCTGGGTGCCCAGATGACGAGTAGGCCACCAGGAGGAAAGCTGCCCTGGTCTGGGAGGTGTGGCATGAATGAGGGCGTTTTGTTGCTCCAGAAAGGAGGTGCAGCCTGGTCCTGGGAAGTGCAGGCAGGCTCATGACCCCCGAGCACTTGTGCTCGCTACCCAGAGGCACGGAGAGATTGTCTTGCAGGCCCAGCTGCTGGGCTGGTGCTTTTGAAAGCAGTTAAAAAGCGCACTAGACGGCCAGGCGCAGCAACTCACACCTGTCGTCCCAGCACTTTGGGAAGCCAGGGTGGGTGCATCACTTGAGTCCTGGAGTTTGAAGCCAGCCTGGGCAACCCTGTCTCTACAGAAAAATTAGCTGAGCATAGTAGCACATGCTTGTGGTCCCAGCTAATCAGGAGGCTGAGGTAGGAGGACCACCTGAGTCTGGGAGGTCCAGGCTGTGGCGAGCTCTGATTGTACCACTGCATTCCAGTCCAGGCAACAGAGTGACACCCTATCTCAAAAAACAAACAAAAATGTGTGATACACTAAAGGCCTGGCTTTTTTTTTTTTTTTTGAGAATGCTCCAACTTTTTATTATCCCGGTGAGAAAGTGCACAGCATGACATGAAGGGTGTGCGTGGCTTTCGCAGAATCTCCCACAAACAGCGAGAAAAGCAGTGTCAAGTCCTACAGAGTTAACATGCGACCCTCTGACCCACATAAGGTATCTTAGAGACCAGATTCCCACTTCTTGTGTAATTCGCATGGCAATCCCAGTCTGCTCAGCAAAAAGAGTCACAGTACGGAGGTGCTGCCTCCCCAGAAGCATTGCAATCAGTTGTCAGCTTGGGATTCTTTTCTTTCACTTCCTCCAACAGCTTCTCAATTTCCAAACTAGTGTCATAGGTCTTCAGCTGTAAGTGTTTTAGGTTACAGTCTGGATTCTCTAACGCCTGACAGAGAATCCACAATCCACAACCTATGTGGTTGAGGCTCAGGTCCAAGTTTGTGAGGCTACAGACTCCTTGGAGAACCTTTGAGATAGGTCTGCAGCCATGCTTGGTTATGTTGCATTGCTGTAACACCAGGGTCTGCAGCTTACAGTCGGGGTAACTCAAGCCCCCACACAGCAACTCCGCCCCTTTATCCCCGATGGGGTTCTTGAAGGCCTGGCTTTTGTTGGGAAGAAAGGAGGCCCCAGGGGATGCAGGCTGGGTGCAGGACCCTGACCCACCTGGTGCTGAAAAGTGACGCCCTTCGGGGAGTGAGCCTCTGGGTGTGGTTTTGGGGGGGGCTAGTGCTTTTGCTCCATATGGCACAGGAGACAGGTGTCCTGATCTTCTGGCAGAAATGTCTGGAGAAATGGAATCCTGCTTGATGGAGGTGGAGAGCTGCTTTAGGCTGCTGGTACCGCTTGACTTTGACTTTGGCCCGAGCCTGGAGACAGAATTCCTTGGCAAGGCTCCTGACTGGTCCAATGCCTCCCGCTCCTCCTGCGCTGGCCAGATGGGTCCTTGCCGGTCTGGCCCCCCTGACCCCCAGGACGGGGAGCAGCCCTGCTGCAGTAGGGACCTGACTGCCTCTGCAGGCCAACCTGGAGTGAGCGGCGGGGCACTGCCGCCCCAGGCAGCTGCAGGGGACCCCTCGGATGAGGACGAGGACAGCGACCTCGAGGAGTTTGTGCGGAGCCACGGGCTGGGCTCACACAAGTACACGCTGGATGTGGAGCTCTGCTCAGGTAATGGTCTGCCCAGCTCCTGGTTCTGTCCCTCCCCCACTGGCACCCGGCCCAGCAGCTCTGGACCGCAGGGGTGTCCCCTGGGGACTGGGTCAGGGGTCACCACTAGGCTTTTCCTTTCTGTGTGGCCTCCGCATTGGGCTCCCCGCACCCATGCCAGGCCTCTGGCCACAGGCAGGCCACAGGGACACTTCTAAGAGTTCATGGCAGCCCCTGCCTCGGCAAGGCTGTGGGCAGATCAGGGACCCACAGGGTTAGGGTGGTCCTTGAAGGACATGAGAGCACAGGTCTGACCTCCAAGTGACCAGGAGCCCTGGGCAGGCTTTGTGGGCATCCCGCCAGCTCACCTGGGCAGGCTTTGTGGGCATCCCGCCAG